>CALNXK010000007.1:5277500-5282500 GCA_942486035.1 Porites lobata | reverse complement strand
TACACAGTTAAGGACACCTTACTTTTATGGAAAACCCGATAATACGGACCAAAACAAATTCCCTTCTCTCCGGACTCTCGCTGTTATGCGAGGCCGTCCACGTAAGAAGAGTTTTACTTCCTACAAAGATCTTGAAGTCGGAAGGCCGCAGTTGATGTGAACACTTTCCTCCGCCCCAATTTGAGAAACTGGTACTGAAAAACGTTTAGTGCAATGTTATCACATAACTATTACTACATGTATTCTTGTTGTTGTTTATGTTGCTGTTGTTGTTGATGATGATACTTCAGGGTTTACTTGTCCACCGACCATCCATTTCAAGTTTATTACAAAGTGCGACAGCTTATTTTACTAAAAGTGCAGTGGTGTGTTCCTATAAAGTGCGACAAGTGTTATTACAAAGTGCGATAGGTATTAAAAAGTGCCACAATTTTATTACAAAGTGCCATAGAACAGAGTCTGTTGCTTTAAAGCCCTTAGTGTGGTATTGCATCATACCTACAACAGTGACAATTTGACACTTTACTACCCCTCCCTTGGGAGAAATCCTTGTTAACTCCCAGACTATGGGAGCCACGTGACCAACTGTAACTGAGGTCCTTTCTCGAAGAAGAGAGGGATAAAACCCTAGGACCAAGGTTGCCTCATAAACACTCGGTGCCACATTTGTGGTATCACTGAAAACAGTTTTTCATAACTGTGGTGTAAAGGTAACGATCCAAAAGATGGTCATTTGTGGCCTCCTCCTCCTCCTGGCCTAGTTCCTATTTAACTGTCAGTTTAAAACGATTTCTTTAAGGGGTCAAGTAAAGTTTGAACCATGCAAAGATTGGTCTCATTTAGTGTTTAGGGGTTTAATTTCAACCCTCTGAAAGGGAACCGGACTGCAATCCCATAGGAGGTTCTAGCTCCCCAAGATTGAAATCAAGTATCAAGCCTCAATCGATAGAGTGCATAAAAACTAACATCGATTTACTTGGACAATAAGTTTATCGCGGGTCATCAAAGTCTGTCATGGTCACTTAACCCTTATTCAGACCATGCTTTGCTTTGCTTCCTAGGACAGGGGGAGACTCGGAGGCCTATCTAATTTCACAGAATAATTTTCTCATCATTTCCAACATCTAGGTATAATTTGATTGACGCACTGTCGTAATGTGACGACGTTATGACGACATAATTTGTTGAAAATTAATTTGTTGGAAATTATTATCATTTCTAAATTGACCTGGTTCGCAACGTTACGATCGATCCAGGCCTATTTTAGAAAAATTTTTGTGGCGTCATCACTTCTCTTCTCTATTCTGCATGCATTCCATTTCGCTTAAAGCCGTATGATTTGATCTGTACATGTGTCTATTTAACAATTAGTCGCCGATATTCACGTGGCCTGAGGCGACTAATTGTTTTAGTACTATTACATTGATGATTATTCGAGAAAATAAACACCAATGAAACACCAGGTGAGCTTTCGCGCGAAAACATGATATCTTCACACGTGAAAATAACATGTTATCTTCACTTGTGAAAAGATCACCGTTACTATGGCTACATAATTAATCGCGCTTTTCACACCAAAAAACTATTAAAGTGAAATGGCTTGGTATTTCATTGGTGTTTACATAATAAATAGAACATTACATGGCCGCTTGGAGATGCGAAATTTCTCTTCTTCGAAGAGAAATTTCGTATCTCCGCGCGGCCATGCGTATCTCCGCGCGGCCATGTAATATCCTCTATCTATTGATCAATTTCCGACTCCGAAAGATAAAAAAATCTGGCTGCCATTTTGAAAAACTGCTAGCCTTCAATGTTATAATCACCGCGCGGTGATTATAGCGGAATAAAGCGAAGATCCTAGCCAACCACAGCGCTCTATTTTCGATAATCATCAATGTAATTATTCTAAAAAATAATAATACATTAAGGATAAGAAAAGCAGAAAGAAAACTTGCAAGAAAACTTTTCTGAGGGTCTCAATGGGGTTAACCGATAGGCGTAAAACGGCCAAAAATTTAGTCGATAGCCGTAAAAATTGAAAGTTTTAACCGTTAGCCGTAAATAGGATAAAAAAAAGTTAACCGTAAAAGAAATTGTTCCCTAGATTTGCTACTTTTAATGAAGGTACTAAACTCACTTATGGTTGCGTTTTTTATTTTCCGGCTAGTGTGACTCCGTACGCACATTGGGTGAAGCGCCTTTTAAGTGTTGACCAAGACCTAGGCTCCATTTCCGCCGCTCTCTCGGGAAACTAATCTTTTGCATAGCAAAAATGTGGCTTCTTGCTAAGGATTAATATTTGCGATTTTCAGGAGGTCGTGCCCTCGAAATACTAGTGAAACAACACGCAGAGATGTCACTGTTTGTAAAACACGTTGCCAATAAACAACATTTCCCTGTTTTTCTCTGACGCTACGGTAGACATTGCCATGCCTAGTCCCTGTACGGCGTCTTCCCACGCAATCTCGATCGGTCAAGGCATTTCGGTGGCGAACTCGCTCGGACCACGTGACCCGAAACGCATAAGCCGCGCGGAATAATGAGGTCTACGGACAAGGCAACGGCAGGCAGTCGTTCCGTACAGTCCTTCCATATCATTAAAAACACTGGACACGGGAATTTTGTTATTGGCCCTTTTCACACTAGAGCTAGAAATGGATTATCCGTCTGAGACTCGCCTGTCTACAGTTGCGCCCTCCCCACAGAAACCCCTTCTCCGACTTTTTCTGAGGGGAGGAGGTGGCTGTACACAGGCTATCTGGAACGGATAATCCCGTCTGCAAAAGTCAGGCGGATTGCTCCTTCAAAATTAAAACTATTCCATTTTCCAATTAAGACGTATTACCTATCTGACACGGCGAATCATCAAACGGATAACCCGTCTCACACGTATAATCCGTCTCTAGTGTGAAAACGGTCATTTCTGTTATAATGAATGTCGCGCTCGGGTCTTGAGTTGGGCGTTTGCGTGTCTGCTTTTGCTTTTTCACAAAGATTATTTTTAAACTGACTATTGACATTTCTATGGGTAAAATAATATGAGAAGTGGAATACTTTAAAAAAAGTATGATCTATCAAATGTTAAAATCTTTCAAAAGAATATAGCTTATTTCATCCCGAGATGATCCGAAGACCTTTATTTTGATTTAAAGATACAAAAAATACAGGTTAATTAATATTTAACTTTTTGAAACAAAAGAAGTTAATTTTTAACTTTTTTGTTAACCGTAACTGAAAAAAATTAACCGACAGCCGTAAAAGAGCCAAACTTTTAGCCGATAACCGTAAAAGTCACCACCCCATTGAGACCCTCTTTTCTTGCTGAGCTTGCACTGGTGCAATTTTAAGTGTTATAAAAATTCGTGCTCCTTTTTTGCTACCATTGAAGATGGTAATTTAGTGGCGAATCTGGAGTGACCTGGGTCGGAGCCAATTTTTTAGAGGCCCGCAGGGCTGACAAAGTTATTTTAGATTTTAGAGAGTATTAGACAAGTCGCAAGGTACTTTTTAACAACACCCACCCACCCCCCCACCCCACTTCCCCGGCACTTGCTTAACGGTCTGAAGACGTCATTGCATTGTCATTGGGATGGAACAACATTATTACATGGTTCGTTCACTTTTGTTTTAGCTTCTTCTCGCTTTACAAGCGTCCTAAATGCAACGGAAGGTGAAACCTTTGAGATTGGCACCCCAAAAGTTAATGAATCAAAAAAGTACCCTGCGAGTTTCGAATGGGGATGGTACTTAATTGTTCCTGAAGGACGGCAGGTAGAGCTTACCTTTGAAATATTCGAACTGGAGCAAAGCACAGACTGTGAGAACGACTATCTGGAGGTGAGAGAAGCCATCTTTCGATACCCTTACTTACCTCTCGTAAGTTTTGATGGAAGGTATGGTTCAATTCTCTCCAAACCCGTATGTGGTACCAACAAGCCTAGTACGATTAAGAGCTCGGGTAATATGGTCTGGGTACATTTCAAGAGTGACAGTAACACCACTACTACTTACAGAGGATTCAAAGCCTCTTTCAAAGCAGGTGTGTATATGAACATAAGTAGCTATAAGGCGTTACTTATGTATACTCGGTTGTATTTTAATTTAGTGTTTCATCAGTGTCATGCACCTCGGCCGTTGAGTGTACCTGTTGAGTGAGTTACCAAGCGAACTCGAACGTTTCTTCTTCCATGCTAAACATGCTTTCTTTTACACGTTTCTTTTGGATCCAAAAAAAACCGGCCAATAAAAGAAAGAAAAGAAAAAAGGAATAAGAGTCTGCGAGACCGGATATTCGTGGCTAGTCACCTATGTAGCTAATCAGTAGAAGTAGCAACGCTTCTTTAGAGAGCTGCTCTTCTGTTTTGACTCTCCATACGTAGCCTGTTCTTGGCGTTCAGAACGTGGGGACGGGTAGGAATAGAAGTGAGCAGGAAAACAGTGAGGGGGTGGGGTAGGGGATGAGGGTTCTCTCTCCCTCCTTACTTTTCCCCGCTCTCTTAATTCGCGTCGCACTCCACTATCTGAAGGCCTGGAACAGGCTACGCCATACATGACACACTGACCAAAATAGAGCGTGTCTCATAAAAGGATCCCATATGATATTACAATAAAGTACACACTTAAGGTAACTCCCTTGTTTTGCACTGCACACCCTCTACTGCGCATAACATTGCGACATCCAAGATGGCGGCGGTTCTTCCCACTAGCGCGAAAAGAACAAACAAGGGCCGCTTTTACAGAGATAAAGCTTTTATTCGCAATAACAATGCCGCAGATCGGCTGACAGCTTCCTGGTTTGCAATCGAAAAACAAGAAAATCAAAGAAATGTGCGTGATCCTGAAGTCTGCAGTGGTTTTCCACTTAGCGGCCGTCGAGTTGTGGAATTATTAAAATGTCCTGGCTGAGGCTTTGGATTATGGGGGCTGTGAAGCCTGTGGGAGAGCTCTACGGCTCTCCAAATTAAGGTATCATCGAGGGTAAAAAATCATCATTTTTCTAC
>CALNXK010000007.1:5247500-5272500 GCA_942486035.1 Porites lobata | reverse complement strand
TAATTTCCCCATCAAATCGAGCCATTTGTGCCAGACTTCGAGGCACGTCTGGCTTTCGTCCAGTGCCTGTGACCACTGTTGCGCTTACCAACTAATTTGAATTAAGACAAGGAGTAACAGTGGTTACGCAATAGAGCTAAAAAAAAAACAGTAAAACGACAAAAGACACCAAAACGCAGTGGAATACATTGCAGGTAAGTCTTTTTTATTCATTTCATTTAAGAAAAAGTAAGGTTTAGCGTTATTTAGTGTTCGTAGATCTCAGTAATATATTTCTCATACAAAGTCTTTTATATTTTCAACGGTCGCCTGTAACGCGACACCGGCGCGTCACCAAGGGTATGTAAATTCAATTACATTACACCCTTCCCTCGTAACGTGAGTTTGGGCCACCTGTGATGAAACTTAGCTAGGAAGAGTGGTTTTAAACATACTCGTGTGGCAAACGCATTTGTCTCTTGGCATTTTTATTGTTTTTAAGCTCAAAAACAATACTGAAAAATGGTAGCGGGTAAAACGAAAATCCAACCTGAACTTATTGCCTTTTACCGTTCTCGCTGCCGTCGCCGTCCCATTTAAGAGCTTTAGATTCTAAGACAAAGACGAGTACGAGTAAGAGATTTTCTCAATAGAGAGATTAAGCATTGCGTTTACGGCAAACGGCAAACGTGAGATTTCAAGTTGAGAATTTCTCAAAAAAGAAAATGAGAAGATAAAAACAGCTTAAAACAATTCTTATGGATAAAAAATTGCGTGAAACCACTAATTTAGGTGCAGAAATAATATGAACAGTAAACAACAAGTAAAGAGGAAACTTGGTCACGTGGTACAAATTCACCTTTGCCGTTTGACGTAAATGTGATGCCTACGGCTCTCAAATGTGTAGTGCTTGCGCGTGAGCCAGTGTCATTAGGCGCGAAAACGCGATAGCCGCCGTCATTGTACTACAAGTTTTAGCAAGAATGTCGAAGTGGAGGAAACAAACTATCAAATGTTAAAAGTTTTATCATGTTGTGATCGGCAGAAAAAATAGTGCTAACTTTTGTTAAAGGTCACGTGACCTTATTTGCAAATACCGTTACATGGAATTGCATAATTCCATCTTTTAGACTAAAATGGTTCAATCAGTCAGGCAATAAGAAAAACCAGACTGGTTGCTTATTCCCTCGCTAATTTTTCTGGGGTAAAATCATATTTATCTGTTTGTGTTAGGCCACGTTTATATGGAGAAAAGTTGCCTCGGGAAAAAGGGTCAATTTTAGCGAGCTTTTATAGTTGACCCATTTGCCCGAGCCAAGAGCTTACAACAGCGTTCGCGCATGCTCTGATCTCCTCGCCTTAGCCGAGTTGGCCCGGCTAGGAGGGTGACCCTATCATCGAAAAAGGCCGGGATACCCAGCTAGGCGGGCCACCCTTTCGGCCGAGCCAATGTATTGTTTCTCATGTAAACAGTTCCTCAAGTTTTGTAAGGAAAAAAGGTGGTTCCACCTTCAGGGCGGAAAAACGTTCTGCGCAAGCTTCTGCGCATCCTTTATCGCAGGCTCAAGGCGGGCTTTTCTGTGTGTTGACTGTACAGTTTGTTTGTTTGTCACTGAGAGAGTTCTGACTAAGACTTAATGAAATGCACAAGGTGTGAACGTTTGGTCGTCGAAAAGCCTTTTTACTTTTGTGTGGTTTTTGTTTTTCGTCACTTTAAAATTACTTTGGACTTGGAACAACCAATGTTAAAGGAAAAACGGATCATTCCGTCAGTCTGAGGTGGAATAAAGAGTTTTGAACATTTCCAAAGAGGCGAGTATTTCTTTGATTGTTCATTCGATTTATTTGTGAGTTGATTTCGCCTTCTTCCGCCGGGCTGAATTAAAACCCACTCTTTTTTTAAATTGGTAAATACTTTTTCACATGCCCAGATTTATTCCCTTTGTAGAACCAGCTTTATCCTTCTCTTCAGTCAAAGAACCTTTTGTGCGCCGTAAAACTTTCTCGGAAATACCGGTAGAAGGCCAGTAAACTTACTCTAGAAGAAAAGAATCATTTTTCTGTTGCTCAAATACTATAAGTAGTCAGAGTTTTCTTCACTTTTAATTACATAGTTTTGTTTTCCACTGCACTGTGAAAGTTTCTGTTCTTTATAAGAAATAACTTTCTGTACGCAAATTTTCCCTTTCACTCGCTGTGGAGTAGAGGACAACTGCCGGCAGTCACTTCAAAACAATTGACTCTGCTCGTAACACTGAATTGCTGGAGCTGGATTTGTCTGAAGCGAGCAAAACAAATACCCTTATGTGCAGTTTTCTGAATTTTGTAACGATTGGCTGAGTTTAATTTGTTTGAATGAAGACCCTTACATGGACCAGTTATTCACTGAGTTTTTAAAGCGAGGAGATGAGCTACATGGTGAATCATGGTTTAGCTGCCAAGCTCACTGCAACTGATCTTTTGCTTTTAAGATCTTTAGGTAGGTTGTTTTCGTACAAAAAATTCATTTCTTCATTGTCAGCAAGAAGTTTTTGCAGTAATGTAATTTTAACTTTGTTTGAAGGAAATCCTACTTACGTGTAGGTTTTTGACAGATGTTATGCATTTTCAACTTGACAACACAAAGCATAATTTATATTTATCTCTTAGTACGCGAAACGATCAAGTTTAAAAATAAACTATAGTTGCTTTAAAACCGATTTTTGGGAAGATTTTACTAGATAAAGATTGACCTTTTTTCTGCCCGCATATCAACGCAATAACTTCTACATTGAGCATTTTGTTTATATTTTAGTTATCTGCGAAACTACGAGTGTCCGATCGAGCGAGGGTTTTAAAATATCAGCTCGAGTGCGACAAGTTCAGTGCCTTCAAACACATTGTGGGCAAGCGTTAATTTTTTTGGGCAAATCACTGTCCAAAGATATGTTGTTTTTGTGTCCACAGTGGAGCTCCGGACCTTATATATCCAGGAACTTCCTTATATGAACACATTTTGTGAATGCATCTTGAAAAAAATCGGACCTACACATGCACATTTCCAGTACAACGCAAGGAAATTGAGGTCGTTAAAGTCCGTTTTACTATGAGGTATTCTTCGAGAAAATTAAGAAACCACAAGGTTATAACCACAACTTGCAACTTTTGAAGACAAATTGCCTGTTCTTTCCAGGTTATGAGTGGAAACATCTTATTTTAAGGCAATAAAATATTTGAAATCCCGCCATTTTTTCAAACCCGGCCAGGGGATCTGGGCCAAAAAGTTCACGCATGCTCATTACGTTTTTCCGCCCTGAAGGTTCCACCACGGTAGCTCGGGTAGGCCGGTGACCTTTCAACCTGGGACATTAGTTTTCTCCATATGAACGGAGCCTAAGTATAAGTTTTATTGCGTGTAATCAGAGCTATTCAGTAATTTTTAGGATCACTAATACTGCACGTGTGAGCTAAATATAATCTACAATTAATTATAAGTTTGTAAAAAAAATGGTTAATCATCGAGTGTCTTATGTAAAGGACATTACTGGATATCGGCAGGCATATTTACCTAGTCAGTTAAGCTACACGTCGAAGGTCGAGCCGTTTGCGGGACAAAGGAACTTTTCTTTCTCTGCCATTTCAAGACCCTGAGTGTTGGTTCAGCTACACTAGACCTTCCGCTTTGCACACCACCGCTCTACTGACTGTCAATTAACCGTGTTAGAGTAATAATAGACAACTGTATCAGTTCATAAAAGCCCTATCTTAAGGAGATTCTTGTGATTACTCGGGGTCTGTGAACTTCTCTCAGTTTATGTAGGCCCTGTCGCTGACGTATACCTACTAGCAGAAAAAATTTTGTCATTCTTATGTAGGGTTTAATAATAAACCTTAATGCTTCAGCCATAAACTGCGTCTAATATTCAAAATATATAATCGATATTAAGGGGCCTCTTAAAGGACCTTTTATAAAAGTTTCCCAAAGATCAAATTTCCTTAACCTTTCACATAATTAAGAAAGGAAGGGAACCCTTCCTTTTCAAACACCTGAATTTGAGTGACAGAGATTCCCTTTTTGGACGGAGACACCCCGTACAGGCCACTTTAGGGGAGGGGGTACCCCCTCTTTCTCTCCCCCCGGTATCAAACAGACTCAAAGTTGTATTAAAATATTTTTAGGGCTATAGATTCAGTGAGAAGCTACGCGTCTGACATGGCGGGACGGGATGGTTTATTGATAAAATAACAAACTTTCTTGACCATTTTGTCGGGGAAATGTTGTTTCCATTATTAAGTGTGAGCTGAGTTTTACATAACCAGGCTTAATATTTTTCGTTCCGTTGACGAAAGCAAATAAATAACACTATGTCAAAACAAATAGCACAGAATAGCAAAGGACACGGCATGATTGCCATAAGGACTGATTTCCAACATACATGAAGAGAAAAGCGTAGGGGACCGCAACGGCGGACGAGGATGGGAGTAACTCATCCAAAAGGATTTCAAAACTGTTTTGATGTTGTATCTGTCAACGAAATGAGTATCAGTTTGGGAGCTGAGTTTCCTCGGTAGTAAAATAAGAGGCCAGGAAGCTAGGAACTTACTAACTCGGGCATTGCAATGCTCTATTGCACTTCTGTCCTTCCTTCCTGGACTGAGGAGGTAGCTACCTGTCATGAGAATTTAGATTACCAATGGTTTTTTACTTCTAAAGGGAGGCACACAACCAAGGAAAAAACCTAAAAAATTAGCCGACTTGGTGACACTGGGTCTGTTACAAAGGGACGTTCTAATTCTCTTCGTTTTATTACAATTCAGTTATTATCATATTATTATTATTATTATTATTATTATTATTATTTCTTATAGAACTGAACGTTGCCATAACAACTAACCTTTAATTTGCTTGCATCCGTAAGAGTTTTTACGTTTTAAAGCGTTGGAACCTTACAAAGACGCCTTGGTTAATTTCCATTCATGGAAAAATTAGGGAAAGAGAAAAGGTCTTCTATAACCTATGCAACATTTATGACTTTGAAGCCCCCTCTTTTTCCTTTCCATTTCTCTTAGTTTGAAGCAGTAGCCTTCATAACGTAACATGGCGGAAGGCCCTGTTACAGCTGTGGACTTTGACTACAGTAAACGTAAATTTTGGAAAAGTACTTAAAAGTGGCATAGTAACAACAAAAAGTAAAAGAATACTCTGTTTTAAAGGGATAGTTCTTGCTAGGCAGTACGAGCTTGAAGTTTTTTTACTAATTTTTTGTGGTCAAATTTAACGATGCACTGAAATGTCGTTCAAGGACACGAAATCCATAACTGCAATATATCTTTGGCTGTTGTTTTAGTCATACACATACCGTTTGAAGACTGTAGTTTATGATGCTTAAAAAAGGCCCTAATTATTTGATCGAAATGTAGATAACTCGACTTCCAGCTATTTCAGCGTAATTGGCAGGTTAAATGGGCTCCTGGCAACTGACGTTTTCCAACCAGGATGGTGATGTTTACATAGCTTTAAAACGACTCACTCCGCATGCATGATCACGTGCAATATAATGTTAGCTAATTCAAGTGATAAGCAATAGAAGGCTATGATAAACAATTGTAATTGTTTTTTCTGACAAGGATGAAACTTTCCTAGCATCCATTGGTCAAGGCGTCCTATAAATGTTTCAATAACAATTAAATTGTTTTAATAGCCTTTCATTTTATAGCCTTTGACAATTTCATTTTTTCCGTCAGTAGCAAGAAAAAACATCTATTGTGATCTGTGATAGCTCAGACTGGACACTCAAACCTCAGATGGCACTAAAGCAATTCACCATAATTCTGCTTGCTTTCACTGGTAAGTGATAAAGTTAATTCATCGCGCCATATCTACCTTTTAAATGAATCATTAAAGATCCTTAAATAGTGCTTGGTGTTTCAATTGCCTCGACTCATTCAGGGGCATAGGTTAAGGAATGCCCTTTCTCGATAGTTCAATCCAAAACAACGGGTTTTTTTTTTATTTTTCGGGCCCTTGATTATCATTTTTTTGTCATTTTGGGTTCAGGGCCATGAATCAATGACTACACAGGGGCACCTAACGACAATTTTCGGAAAAATATCTGTTCGGAAGACGATTTGAGATCTAGAATTTTCGGAACATTTGTTGTAAAATTTCTTGCTTGCCTGCCTCTCCTAGGATTTTCGAACATCTAAAAAATGGTAAAATTGCCCCCTTTCAACGGATTTTTACCCTAAAAAGATCACCTAGAATTTTCGGGAGCCTTTTTTCTGGCTGAAATTTTCGAACAGGTAAGTTTTGATCCCTATAATTTTCGGATCACTAGACTTTCAGCTACGAAATCCGAACAGATGAAAAATTTATAGGGGATAAAAATATGCCCATATCCACCGTTTAAATACCAAAACACGTTTAACAATGCTATGTTTAAGTGGTTTTGAATTATATTCTCGTTGGGTGCCCCTGACTACAGAGAGAATGAATCAATCGAAATAAACTTTCTTTTCGGCTCACATAAGATTAGCACAGATCAAAGCAGTCACACTCACTGGTTTTAAATCTGCATCACTCTAGTAGCCAGACAGCAGTGTACTTTCGCTTTACATTTCTCTCAACTCAGAACAAACTTGAAATGTTAAATATATGAATTTCAAATATTCAGAACTGCGGAATGAATAAATAATCACAAAGAGATCATTATAGTTTGAAAAATATGCAACTGACCTACGCAGTATACATACATACGTACATGAACTTTATTTTATCTCGAATTTTAGTGAGGCCTGAATTAATTGCTAATATCTTCGAGGAACATAAATAGTACAGAAATAAAAAATAAGGGAAAATCTATTTACATGAAAAAAAACCTATTTACATTTGATTACGCTACACGAAAAATGTTAAATATTGTACATTATGGTTGAAGGGAGATTATTACTTTTAAAAGTTTTAAAAAACTAGTTAAAGTAGGCTTGGATTTTACATTATTGGGTAAGGAGTTCCAGGTCTTAGTTGCAAAGTAACGAAAAGAGTTGAGGCCATAACTAGTGGTAACAGGTTTACATAGTGATAAAATATTTGTTCTTCTAGACTGACACAAAGTAAGTATGTCTTTATAAGATGACTGTCGTAGTTCAAACATTTGTAGATAGAGATTAACATATTTTGTATCCTTTGGTTGTACAGAGTTGTTCCTTCAGATTTATGTATTAGCTGCTCGGGTAAGAGGAAACTTCATCATTAACTGATTTATACAAAGGCAATTAAGGACTTTTTTTTCTCTTTGAGAGTGATATCCTGATTTGCTTGTTTGGAGTTTTTTGAATGCAAGAAAGGCCGGTATGCCTCCCGAAACTCCTTTGATGGGTTTTCTGACTTGTATAACTGATGATTACAGTCAGCTCTGTCTTTTGTAAACTTTTTTCAAAGCCTATACTATTTCTATAGCATATTGCTTTGCGCCATCCTTCTGTTATGTAAGGGACCTGATTGCCGCGCACATGAAATTACAGCTTTAGCGGCGTGATCATCAAGCACCTTAAGTGAACAGTGTCTCAAACACAAACAGCTTGTCATCTAGGTTATCGTCAAGGATATCCATAACATTAAAAGGCGGGAACAGTATGCAAATCAGTCGAAAATAAATCACGATCAAAATGTTTCAGGCTACAGAGTTTTCTTGACCTCATCATGAGGTGCAGCATACACCAGTGAATGATCGCTTAGTTGAACATGAACAACTCCAGAGGTCAGAAGCCTGTTCTTGTTATTCGTTATGACTAGGTCAAGTAAAGTTATAGATATTTTTGTAATCTAGTCGGAGAGCTGATCAGGTTGTGTAGATGGAGAGAGGGATTGAAACCCTGACCTCTGCGAGTTCTGCGATACGGGTGCAGCGCTTATTTAACCAATCAGTTTAGCTAGCTAGCTAGCGGTAAGTTAACTGCATGGGAGTTGGTCATAAAATTGATGAAGATGAAGATGAAATAATGAGTATATGAATTTTATACTCTTGAATTGCGGGATAAAAAACGTGAATGGCAAGGTTGAATTTTTAAACTGTGATGATCTTTTCTGCATTTAGGGACGGACCATTAGTAAAGTTGTGGGGGGGGGGGAATTTTCGAGCCGCAGGAAGTTTTTTTTCGTTATCAAATTCCCTGTATGAATTTTTTTCAGGCCGTAGCATGAATATTTTTAGGATTAATTGGGGTGCATGAATTTTTTTTTTTATTTAATTTTCCCTTGCGCGAATATTTTGTACTTCGGCCCCCCATAAGTTTTCTAATGGTCCGTCCCTTAAAACTGTATTTAGTCCGACCAGACAGAATAGTATGTGTTTCGCTTAACAATTCTCTGAAATTGGAACTTAGCACATTTAGCACTTAGTTTGCAAAAAAAATGTTCAGTACAGAATAAAACGCCTTGCCAGAAGGGCTGAACATTAACATTCAATTTACTATTACTGTTTTTGAAAAGCTGCTAATTGCAGTAGGTTCTAATTTTAGTTTACGATGATCAGTTCATTTTGAATGCTTCTAACAGTATGACTGATTTTTTTTCTTTTGCACAGTTTTGGCGCTTACCTTTGAAAAAGGGACCGCTGACTCCAGTAAGTTTTGTCACAGTCCACCAGACTGTTTACAGTCTTTTTTGTTTTATTCTTATTATAAGTAGTCGAGCTTGCTTTAGCAGAACAAGACTCTAAAAATGCAACCGCTTTTTTTTTTTCGTGTGTCCGTGCCAAATGGTCGCCATGGTCCCTTAGAGGCGTTCCTAGTGGATACAGTTGAAACTAGGGATAACTAACTCGACCTGACGAAAGCCGTGCATGGAAAAGCTTAATTACTAAGGGAATTTTAGATTTGTTTTTCGGAACGGGTCGGTCAACGAATTCTATGGCTTAAAAGCGTTGATTGCTTTGGAACATAAGTGAATACCTCTGTGGTCGAAAAAGAGAAAAAATTTAAATGAGCAAAACTTTGATGGTGAGGCTATGTAAACTTTCATTGTGTGCAAATAAGTCTTTTGATGAGTATGCGGTTTATTTTCGACCATGATTTAAATGACGCGCCATGTTGATAAACGGTTTTATTAAGAGTAAATACTCTGAAGATCACTCGACCGTCGATAAAAAATCCTGTTTCGTGTAGGAAGCCACGTTGCTGCAAAAGCGAAGACTTCGAAAGCAAGGGAATTTAAATTCCCGTGAATTAAGGAATCGATGTTTTATGGCAGATTCACTTTGTTGTATGTATAATTGAATGTGTTTTTGTTTTTCATACTAACGTCTTCCTTGATGTTTCCTTGGTGTCACAAATTCGCAAGGTCTCGCCTCTTTGCCTCGTATTGCCTTTGATTGTGGAAGTATAATTACCTAGACATCATTGGAAATTTTTACTTTAGATTTAAAGGCTATTGCATTTTTTTCGTATAAGTGTTTAGTAACTTAGTATTCTTTTGTTGTCGACGGCTAACAAAAGGAGAAGAAGAAGAAGGATGTCCGGCCAGGTGTCCACGGTGTGGCGTTTCTATTGCATGTACCAAAGGCAATCTATGGTTACTGTGTAACCTGGCTAGGTAACTTTTTTTCTCCTTCCCCACATGGCCCCTATGACTTCCACGCCCGCGCCGGACACAGGCTCTTTAAGAATCAATTGACTAATCATGTCGTACCTTATTTCCAAGCAAGGTGGAGTCAACGCTTTCAGAGCGTCTTATTTCTTATCGAATCTCCAAGCAAGCGAGACTTACCGCTTTTAAGAACGTTCATGTCTTTCCTTAAGATGGCAGGAACTCCTGTATACCAACAAACACACATGCGTGACTAAAAGGAAGAAAAAGCAGAATGAAAATAAAACAACACACAAAAGAAATGAATAGAGGATAACAGAGACAGCTGAAAATGGTGAAATTGACAATGTAACAGTTTGAAGGCAAATGCACCGTTTTCCTCGACTTTGCTCAAACGAAAGCCCGTTACTGCTTCCTGAAAACAAAGAGAGACTTTTGCCTTACCAAACTGACAAACAAAAAGAAAATTGGATCATGTCACCGGTTTTGATACGATTTGAGACTGACGGGCTACCTAGGGTGATCGCCGGAACAATCGATCGCAAGCGCTTACCGGGTTTTCTCACCCCGAGAGGACGGGCCGGTCTGGATGTTTTTAGACGTCTTCTCCAAGGCTCCCCAAGGGGAAACAGCTTGGGTTGGGTTCGCGCTGAGTTTTCATCACTTAATCCGTGTCTGCGGTCACACAGCGATAAATTGCCCAAGGAAAAGAAAAAACTTGAACTCACTTTCGCAGGGAACGTTGTTGTAAACATTGAAGACTGACATAAATCGTAAACGGTTTGAAGCATTTTTACTCTTTTAGTAAAACCACCACATTAATAAAGCTTGGCAAGAGCGATTCAGCCCTTAATTTTGAGACTAAAAAGGAAGAATCGACTTCATTCGCGCTTGAAGAAAAGCAAATTCTAATTTAAATTCTCGCTAAGAAGTCAAAATACGGGTATGCTAATTTAAAAACTGGTTGCAACGACCTCATTAAGAAAAGAATTCTTGAACACTGATTTAAAGGAATTTGCAAGTGTTTCAAAGTGCTTCTAAATTTATTTAACGCATTAAAAAAAATGAAAAAATTCACAGCTTTGCTAGAAATCGTGCTGAATTTTCGAACTTTGAGTTCAGTCTTCGCGTAGGATTTAACGCCAAATGACATACACAGCACGTAAACATCACGTGATTTCTACTGTTTGGTACATCTCACTTTCTCGTGATTTGTTGAGCCACTTTGGGACTGTTTATTAACTAATAGGACTTACCTTGGGAACTGTCATGGGTAATTCTTTTGTTCTTTTTGAAGTATCCTTGGGAATTTCCCCGAAGCAATTTCACCATGGGAAAATCGGTCACACACAAAAAGTTGCTTCCCCATGGGAACAGCTATTAGCCCATGCCATGGGTAAAATCGCCGGGAACTAGCTGCCAAACTTTTGTCGTTCTGTTAACGCTGAAAAGCAGCTATTAAGCAATACGCTGCCTAGTTGTAATAAAAAATAATTACCTCTCTTATTGTTTCGCTATAGTTTGTCCTAATGGCATTACAAACATAACAGGAACCACAAGTGGGCATTTCGTGTATCCAGAGTCTGGTAATTATGGAGCAAATGAGACAAAATGTTGGAGGATTGAGGTTCCTAAACCTTACTTCGGCTACGGAATGACATATCACACGTAAGATAAGCTTAACTTTCCATTCTAGCCATGAAGCATAGAAAAATCATAAAAATCCGAAAGTAATCCCCTTTGTATTATATGCCCTTCACTTATAAAAAAAGCCTCTAAATTTCAACAGCAATAACAATACCATATGAAAATAGACTGTCAAGAGATCTGGGCCACGATGTTGCGTTTAAAGTAATCATCAGACGGTCAAATCAAAAGATGAAGGTTGTCACTAATTTCCCAGAGAGTTACAATTCCCCCGGCCAATTCACGAGTTATATCATTCTCGTCCCAGAACCTCCTGGAGGCCTACGTATGAGGACCAGGAGGCTCTGGGGAACTCCGGGGACACAGGATTTGAATTCCTAGATTTCAGGACTTCCGGTCATTTCTGATTTTTTACAACGTTTCTAATAGCAGGCACTTGCTCTTGCCCAAGTATCAATGACTGTAAATTTAGGTGATTCAAAACTTTTAAAAGAGAATCCTCCTACTTACCTTTGATTCGGAAATGACCGGAAGTCCTAAAAGCTAGGACTTTCAAATCCTCTGTCCCTAGAGCCTCCTTGTTCTCGTGCTAAGGCCCCCAGGAGGCTCTGGGGACCAGTTGGAGTTATATTTGAAGACAGAAATTTATCAGCCAAACACAAATTTCCCTCCCATCATACACATGAGATTCCTGTATTTAAAAACTGAGAGCCGAAGGCGCGAGTTATCTTGCGGGTGTCTGGGGACATGAAATTTATGGAGCTTTTGAAATCACTGGAAACGCGTTTATTTCTACCAATACTTAGAAAATTGTGTCCAATTTGTATCACCATTCTGTCAGTTTTCTGCACAAAAACGTACACTGATTTAAAACATAATTAATATCAAGGCCAGTTCTCAAATAACACCACACAGCGTCAGTTCTTACCTTGTGCCTATTTAGACTATTTAAGACTACAACATTGTTAAATCTCTGCTGGGTCATCTTTGCTCGCGGTTTTGACTCTGTGCGCCATTGTAAATAATCTTTCACCCGTAGCTGCAGTGGCTTGATCAGGAAGTGGAGGAGTAAACAAGCGAAATTAACGGTAGGGCTATAGCCCAGCCAGCCCCTATGTAGCTCTATGTTCCGCTGTCCCTGAAGTAGCTACAGTCGGGCTAGTTTCATGTTATCTTACTTTTCACTTTTAGCTTTGAATTTGAAGAGTGCAGAAATTGTGAATGTGATTTTGCAATAGTTGGAGAAAGCTACGACGACCTTGTTGGTCAGCAAAATCAGTGTGGAAGATTCAGTCGTTCCAGTTTAGAATATAGCAACAAGTTACGAGGGAAAGGACCCACTCGGAGCGTAGATTATTCAGATAATATCTTTATACGCGTGAGAACTGATGATTCTGTTCACTACAAAGGAATCAACTTCTCCTACATCGTCAAGTCTAATTCGACGTGTAAGTAATAACTAAATTACCACTGACAATTGCTCCACTAACTTAACCAACTGAATAAGCTGGAAACCAAGATATTTTTCAAAAATCGATAGAAAACATGTCACTGATTCGTGATTTCTTGAGACACAAAAACGAGAATTTCTGGGGAATTTCATAAAATCTAACGTCTGGCTAACCGCTAAAACCAGGCGTCAGATTAAAGTGGTACGGTTAGACAAGTTACCGAGTCGCCAAGTAAATTCTAGGGGACTAGGCTGAGAAAGAGATTTTAAGCAGGAAAGATAACGCGTAAGGCGAAAGTAGTCACCCTAAAAACAGGACTTGACACTGACTAGTCCTGAGAAGGAAATGTGCAACAGACGAAGTTACACTCATATCTATAGAACTACCAACAAAAACAAGATAACAAAGTTGTTTTTGGTAGTTGAACTTCCTGGTAAATTTACCCCCGGCCCGCAGATTTACTTCGCGATTGGTGTGCATGTCACGCCCGACCCAGATTCCTGGTGTTCGCCCGTCCAGCCGTACTTCCTGCTGACCGTTTTGTGGTGTGATGTCTTGATTAGATGGCATTCAACTATCTTTAATTAAAACTACCTCCCGAGGAATCCCGTAAATTGATGAATTGTTATAAATGTTCTGTTAATTGCTAACAGACTCAATAACTGCACTCAACCTAACCCATGGTGGGTTCCTCGTAATGAGCATGGTGAGATCAGCAAAGTTATTAATTAAGGCCCCGTCAACACAAATCCGGATAATTCTAAATACATTTGTTTGTTTGTTTGTTTGTTTTTTACATGAATCGGCCTTCTTTCTACATGAAACCAGTGAATCTGCTCAGCAAAACCTGATCTTTTTGAAACCTCTCTCCAGAGGGGTTCAACGCACTGTTCACACGAATGCCCGGATTCTATAAAACACTAAACAATACCCATAACTTCATATTTTTGCCCTAATTCGCGCAGACAAGGCGAAAACCCACTCTGGAGAGCGGTTTCGAAAAGACGCGGTTTCGGTGAGCGGATTTTGGCAATGGTGTCATGTGAACGAAAGACCGTCCTGCAAAACTATCCGGATTAATTCGTGTGAACATGGCCTCAATTTCAGGATTACGGTCTTTATCTATCGCTTCTCTTGTAGTTGGTGCTCAGAGCGTCTTAAATGCATCTGAAGATGAGACCATCGAGTTTAGCACCCCAAAATTTGGCATCAAAAACTACCCTGCAAGTTTCGCTTGGAGTTGGTTTTTAATCGTTCCTCCAGAACACCAGGTTCAAATCACTTTCGACCCTACATTCGAACTGGAGCAAGCTACAAACTGCGAGAATGACTACCTAGAAGTCCGAGAAGCCTACGCAAACGAACCAATTACCGACCCCGCCGATCTTAAAGGAGAATATGGGATAATTCTGTCCAAACCTGTATGTGGCACTAATAACCCAGGCACAATACAGAGCGTGGGTAACATGGTCTGGGTACACTTCAAGAGTGACAGTGACACCACTACTACTTACAGAGGATTCAAAGCCTCCTTTAAAGCAGGTTAGTAAATAACATAGTAAGCTTTCATTGCAGGCATTTCTTTCGGTGCGTGAACGGTTCTGAAAGAGTAAACTCTATTCTGAATCAAAGAATTAACTCTTTAATTTATCGCACTATTAAAATGTTTCTTGATTAGAGAACCTGGTTCTTCCTATTCGTTTTCTGTATTGTTTCTTTGTTTTTTGCTATTACCACTGTGTTTCATTACAGCAAGTTTCTATTTTTCAGTCAGTTATTTACACTATCATTCATTCTCTTCTTGTTTTTTCCTTAGGCCAAATGCGATTGTCCATCAGACATCCGATGCTGCTTCTTTTCGTTTCTTCTGTGATTGTTCTTACATCTACGAACGCCATAATTTAATTCATTCCTTAACTCCTGCTACTCTCCGTCTTGTTAATTCAGTCCACAACCAAGTTAGATTCTTCGCAAATGGTGTGTCTCTAAGTTGACAGTATGTACAACGTACATGTTACACTTTAATTTTTGCTGGTCATTCGGCCAGAAAATATGATACTTTATTCAATATAAAGCAGCTGTCAGATTTTTACAAGTTGTATATCACTTCAATCTCAGCCATTCTCACTTTACGATTAATACTAGTTCAGAAACAAGCATTAATAAAGCAGGTTTATAACGACCGAGTGTCGAAGCTGTATTCTCGAAGTCGATTCACAAACTGTTATTGGCTGAAATAACCACAGGGCACCCAAACACACAACAGCCCACTCAAAGCCAAATCATAAGGATTTTATCGGAATTTACCGTAAGATCGATGATACGGTAAAAATAAGAGTCATGTCCCTGTGTTGTTCTCTTGCTGTTTCCTGTCCTTTAAAAGTCATTTTAGCAAACAACACAGAGACATGACTCTTTTTTTATCTTACGATGAATCCAAAATCCTTATAATTTGCTGTTGTGTTTCTGGGCTCGCTATGAGATAACACGCAGATTTGAAGTATTAAACCTCTGATCAAAAGGAGGTCCAGTCCACAGCCAATCACTATAATGAAAATAACTGTTTTAAAAGCGAACCAGTGGGAGGGTAATCGGCTCGTGTTCAGAACGAAAACTTATTTTGAATTTATATGAAAGGATGGACACCAGCAGGCCGCTCCTGACAGCAAGCAGATTCAAACGCTTTGAAAAAGACTTTTTCATCTCAAATACTCTTATGTTATGTGATGTTAACTGATCAGACTTCCAGATCTGCACCTAAACATTCAAATGGCGATATATACAGATTCATTATCATAAAAAGCCAAAAGTGTTAAGAGCGAGATTTTTAAGCAGTGATACAGCGAATTGCGGGATTGACCTTCTGTTGATACGCGTCAATTCATGGTTGCATTTTCCTCCATACTGCATAACATTTTCAGGAATATTTTTGACCAGCCTAAGAAACCAGCCGACATTTCGCGACGCTGCCACTGGTTCCAAGCGAAATGACGTCAGAGAAACGAGCGTAGAAATTCCATACTGATTATAACATCTTAATCAACACACATCTTGAGTCCTTATGAGTCCTTATAAGAAGGAAACAAATTCTTGAAAAAAGACCCCCTAGGCTTAAAAGTTTTCACGATCAGAATTTCCAATCTGTCTCACAGTCCGAAGATGACAGCAGACGATCTTCTTGAGGGCTTGCCTATTGCGTGAAAGCCTCCAGCCGAACGCAAAGGGATCCAAGGCACATTTCAAGAAAATTAAATGAAGACAAACTCGCTGTACAATGACGATGGTCTGGTATTTCTGGCAGGGGACGCAGTAAGCCTCGATGTGGAAAGAAATGGTGGACAGGATCGCCGGCACAGTGGACAAGAGAACAAAAATGAATATAACCCTGCGGAACTTGTTTTGAAGTTCCAAGAGTTTCCCCGAGGCCTGTTTGTTTTCTTGTCGAAGATCTTTTGACCTTTTTGTGTGGTTTCGAAAGGCAGTGTATAGTAAAATATAAGAGGCAACAAGAAGCGTTGAGTTTACTGTCGAATTAAAGTGTAGATCAATTTGTAGAACAGTATTTATTGGTACATTGACATGCGGCAGGATTGCAAATGTTAGTGCATTCAGCGAAATCACAGCGATGCAGGTCTTAGCTCGTTGCTTCGTCATCCACGCTTTGTACTTTGTTGGTCGCAAAACTGCTATAAAATTGTCAAAAGCCAAGGCGAAAACCATTCCAAAGGAAACGTTGAATGAAAGCAGAGAAAACGAGGAACCAACATTAGCGATTTGAAGCGAAGCTTTCCGTCCAAGAAAAGTGTTGTATTCCAAAAATGCAAAAATTGGCGCCACAACCGTTCCTGTTAAGAAATTCGCAGCGGACATTGTTAACAGAAACATGGATGATGTGCTACGAAAGGATCGCAGAGGATCAATTAACACGGTGACAACCAGAAGACCATTGCCTATCGCCGTAACAGGAGATAAAATCGTTTTATACACAGCGAAGGCTAGTAGTAGTTGTAGACTTGAAGTAGAATTAGAGGCAGCTCCATTGAAGCCCTCACTAGCATTAGTAAAGTTCAACGTCTTCATGAAAAACAGCCAGTGTGTTGCGGAACGTTAAGTGTCCCACTTAAACCGATTTCAAGCTCGTATTTTTGTATTAGCTTGTATTAGAATGTACAATATCAGCGGAAAATACAATCTTAAACTGCCGAATCGTACTTAGACTTTGGGCAGATTTTGACAGTGGCGGATTATTCATGACCAATCATCAGATTCACTTAAAACAAACTCAAATGCTGACTGATTAAATAGTCTTTGTGGAAAAGCGGCATGTAATGACCCTTCCTTAAACAACACTCTTGCTCAAAACAAATAAAGAGAATAAAGCTGACACAAAACATTTCTAGCAATAACGAAAGTAGGGTCTGTTACCTTTTCTCCAGCCAAAAACAAACTCGGAACTCTTTGTTAAAAGCCGCACATGTCACTCCTTGTGATTACATAATTTTAATCCACGAAACTGACTTTAAAATAAATGACTCATTTAAATCTTTGTGTATTCGTAAGAAGAAAAAATTACCATAAAAGAGAAAAGTACATGTTAGGGGCAAAATTATCTTTCGCAGCAGATCTTTGAAAAGACAAAAGAAACGTGAGCCATTGGGTTCTGTGGTACTAAGTAGGTAAGAAGTGGATAAACATTTGCGAAAGAACTGATGAGAAAGCCAAGGTTTCGTCAACACTTTTAACCGGAATGTTAAAACAGCTGCCACTGAAACCATTTTCACTAAGTAGGGCAAAGAAACGATAAAAAAAGGAGATCTCTACCTAAGTTAGTCTTGAACAACAATTGTTTTAAATTTCTCCAACGGAAGTAGTATCCAAAGCTGGGTTCATAAACATCGCGCACAGAAAGAAGACACAGACTTCACATTCACCTCAAATGAAGTACGTAGCGATTGGCCAATAGAGAAATTTAGGCCCAGACTTTGACCATGCAGTCGACAGAAACACAACACATACGAAACAGTTTCTCTAAAATTTCCATTTTTATTTTCCTTTTTACTACTTTTTTTTTCACTATCAATACATTAAGTTTCTATACATTAAGAACAAAAGACTTAAAGCGCTCTTTGCTTCTTTTTTTTTTTCTGAGCAAAATAAAATTGTACTGTCTTAAAATCAAGGAACTCAGTATTCGAAGTAAAAACTCGTGTTTTACAGAGTTCAGGAAGCTATTTTCGTTGCTGCAGCTTCATCCTAAGAACAGTCTGATTCCAAAACATTCAACATAAAAAAGCGTCTTTTAGTTCCTAGATAAATATTCTACAAAAAAACCTCTTCTGTATGTAGACTGACCACCTTAAAATCCAATGGTCACATGGTCTGTCTGTAGGATATTCGCTGTCCAGCACGAGGCGGTTCGTCGTACAGTCGTTATGGTGAAAATAACTAATTATGAAAACAAATGTTATCCGGTCTTTTCGTTCCATGGTCAGATCGTTCCAAGCCAGATCTTTCACTTAAGAGTAGGATCGTTCCACAATATAGCCAGAATTTTTCACAAGTCTTAAAGCCAGGAGCAGAAATAAAGGTATTACTTATATGGATACCTCGCGTTCTTTAAGCCAAAAAGCAAAAACAATCGCTCTTTATCTCATCGAGTTTTATACTGAAACTGTGGAACGACCTGACTATAAAATGGAATGACCTGAAAATGGAACGAAGTGACCGTAACCACAAAACTTTTATACCGTCGATTTTTCCCATATTCATGGGAGGAATAAACAAACTCGGACCGGCGTTGCTTGTATTGGCAGATTTTATTGGCTGATTCTTAGCCTGAGTGAGCCTCCCATGCAGTCGTTTCATGGTGATCGTACAAGCACTACAATGATTCGCGTGAGTTTTGCTGCACGAGTCAAATGGGTTCCGGCCCAGTCTTCCACTGCTTATAAAATCAAAGATAGCAACTACATGCCAGAAAAACAGCACACTCGCTAGTCCGAAAATTTAATATCTTTAAAAGAAAGATTGTTTGTCCAGCTCGGCTCTGCGTATGACCACACGACATTGTTTACATCCATCCCAATAGCCTTCACGCGCTTGCAAAGATGGCGGTTATATCATGAGTAAAGTCTCTCACGGTCGTCCTCGCGGAGTTGGAAGGTCGGTCCGTTTTTTCGACTACATTTAGATCCGATTATCAGCAGGAGTGGGTTTATTATACCTTATTAACCAATCCGTACGGGAGACGGAGGTTTTTACGGTGGTCTGTCAGTTGTTCAGTCTTTCAAATATTCATTCTCTGATGAGTTAGTCATACGGTCGCTCAGTCGGTCACGTGAGTTCACAGTCTGATTAAAAGGGCCATATGGTCAGCTACCTATTATAAAAGAATGCTATTAAAAGCTAATCTACTGTCTACTTTCCTCTCCAAAACAGCATTCAAAATACAGTCACAATAACAGCTATCAGCAAGCAGATGATATAACTGCTGGACAAAGGTGAGCCTGCGGTACTGAATGGACCAATGAAATCGGTGGTTGGCTTCAGTGAACCATCTATGAATTCATGGAATTAACACAGTTTTATTATCATGTACAACCTAACGAAATAAAGTTCAGACATTTCGGTGACACTATGACGCCATTATTAGGGAATGGAAATAAATAAGAGTTCAAATGGCGTTAAAGTATTCAAAAATCATTTGAACTCGCATTTATTTCCATTCCTTGATAATGGCGTCATGATCTCGCCGAAACGTCGGAACTTTATTTCGTTAGTTTTTTTATGTTTATGTTTCTCCAAATCATTACTAATTAATACAGTTTTGTCATTAATATCTATGTACATTATTGCGGGCGACAAGAGGAGCCCGCAATCCTAACGTCCAGGGGCCGGTTGCTCGAAGCCTGGTTAGCGCTAACCGTTGGTTAAGAGGTATCAAAATGTATAGGTTTCCATGGTATTTAACGCTGGTAAGCACTGACCATGCTTCGAGCAACCCGGGCCAGGACGTTATGACGCATGCGTCGCATGTACGTAGCCAGCGTTCGTTTGGACTTCCACTAAGAATGAAAGGAATGTACAGAACGCTATTTTACCACGCGCGTTTGTACCTTCCATCACTCGTAATCTGATCATGCGTGTTTTAACTATCTGTCACGTGAAATTTAGGCAAAGCACAGCGTTGGAGCAACGGCGTTTTGACCTTGGATCGCTGTCGCCCGCACTCCGTCTAACCTTCGGTTATAACTAGGAATAAAATGAGAGCTCAATATGGAGATTAATCGTTTTTTTCTCTTTTTTTGCGCTTTCCGAGAAAAGCCTTTCCTTGACCGCTTCTCCTCAGATGATTTTCCCGGAAACGTGCGTTCTGGAAACCAGAGAGCACCCAGGTATCATTTACACGTGGCTAACGCCGTTTTAGAAAGGACTGAATTGTTCTGGCCTGACACATGTACGCTGCAGTTCGTTCACTGAGACAAACTTAACTTACCCTTAACAGTATAAGTTGTCTCCATTCCGCCAACCATGTGATCATTCACGTGACAGTGCAGCATCCAGACTCCAACGCTGTCAGGAATCATCTCCACGGTTGCAAAGACTCCCGGGAAAAGATCATACACGTCTTCACGATGGTATGCAACACGTTTCTGCCGAAGAAAAACAACTGTTAAAGGTATGCTTGATTCTGAGAAGGTCTTCTCTTCTCTCCCTATCCTCCTCCTCCCTTCCCAGTCAGAAGTCTGCGCTCTTGGTTAATTCACAGGTCGCAAAGACGACATTTCAGCCTATGGATTATCGAAATGCAGGTCTGGGCCTCAATGAGAACTGACATGCATGAAACTGATGAAAACAAAATCTACATGCTGATTTGAATGATTTCCATGTCAATTCGAATTTTTTCAGCCTTGTAAATCAAAGCAAGGTTAGGCCTGTTTTAAACGTCATGCTACTGCCGTGCCGAACTCATTTCATAAATTATAAATACATTAAAATAAACTAATAAATTTTCACTAATCCGCTTTTTATTTCCGCAACAGCCGCAACAGCTATTTTACTGAGTTAAATTCAACGTCCGAAAACAAGTCGTGCTATGCACGCGCTAGAATCGCGCTGAAGCTGAGCCAGCTTAGAACAACAGTAGCACTGAAACAGGGGTCAATTTAGAAAACTTTTACAGGTGTAACTTACAAGTATAGCTATTGTTTTCAGACTCTAAAACAATGGCTACACTTGTAAATTACACGTGTAAAAGTGTTATTAATCTGATCCCTGGTCTTAATTTCTATTATGATCCGTTATAAATTGTAAATTAATTCTATGATGTTACTTACATGAAGGAAAGTCTGCCCATGAAAGTGAACCGTGTGCATATCAACCTCGTTTCCAATACCAACCAGGTACCAGTTTACTTTTTCCTTCTGATACATTTCCAGTCCTTTCAAGTTGCCAAACACAAACCCGTTGATGCCGTGCATTTTGTTGCTTTCCTTGAAGTCTTCGTTTCCCTTAAGAGTCTCTTTATTTCCTGGTTTTTTGCAGTAAGTGTCGATGTTTTGGTCAAGGTACCAGCTCTCATTCTCATCCAGAACAGTAAACATAAGCGCATATTCACGATCTACATCCTTTCGTGTATATGGATCCTTCAGAGTACCCTGATAAAGTGTAAAACAAGAAGTTACAAATTGTAAGTATAATGCTCTGAGCAGATGCTGGGCAGCAAAACATCATCTGAGAAACGATGAACTGTCATTTACACACTGCTTAAACTACAGACCCTTGGCATCTTATACAGCAGTTTCATGATTTGGGTCATTATTGGCCAGTTTACAGTCAAACGAACATAATTTGCAACTTCTTGCGCGCCACAATGTGTCAAACTTAGCGCAATTAGAATGACGCACCAAGGGTGTTACAATTTTGAACAAAGATTTTATATGATGATAAGGCTGGACATACTTGCTAAAAATCATCCTGACGTGAAGTATATGAAATAATTCATTTCTGAACTGCGGTGGTAGATGAAAGTGAAGAATGATCATCGAAATTTAAGCAATTGGAAAGAAGAAGCCTGAAAAAAAAATCAGGGCTTTTTTTTTCAGGCTTCTTCTTTCCAATTGCTTAAATTGAAAAATTTATTTGATCATTCTTCACTTTCAAAAATCATCCTGACTGAACACAAATCTAGATTGTAAAGCCTAAATAGGGACAGAACACCCAAGGAACCACAGGAAACACAAAGATTAGCGTGAGATAGCTCACAACAATAAGTCAGCAAGCCTGCTTGCTCATACATAAAATCAAGAGGGTAAATCCCTTTACCCTCATTTGTTTTCATGTAACTTCCTAATAGAATTAAGAACGAAAGCGCAAAGGAGGAGTGGAGCTCAACGCCCAAGGAAAAATTGTAATAGCCCGGAGGGGAACATCTAGTCTATGTTCTCTCTGTCACGCAACGTCGGCGTTGTGTGATAGAGAGAGGGGGGCCAGAACTGGACTAAGGAACATCCCAACCGTTTAACATCCATAACACGTCTCTATTATGGTGTTTTACAGATAAGTCAATTCAATTTAAGGTTTCTTTTTCGCAAAAGTCAAGGGTTTACCGAGCCTGCTGTAATACAATAATAAATTAAAATGACATACGAAAAAATTATTTCAGCAAACAGCAGCTTATAATAACCTTCTTTACATGTTGCACCTTCCGCATTTCGCTTATTTTAT
The DNA here is from genome assembly GCA_942486035.1 of Porites lobata. NCBI lineage: Eukaryota > Metazoa > Cnidaria > Anthozoa > Scleractinia > Poritidae > Porites > Porites lobata. The sequence continues at coordinate 5,250,132 of CALNXK010000007.1, read as the reverse complement.
AGCCTTCTACATCTAGAATGTAGATGTAGAAGGCTATAAAATAAGCGAAATCCTTCGCGTGGATTTATTTGTCTGTTACTCACTCAAATTACATTACAACCTTTTATTAAACTAGCATCATTAGAGCATCCAAGACTGTCTGAAAATCAGGGCATGCATTAAGCGAACTACCACGGGACGGTCACGCCTTTTTTGATCCGGTATTTAGAAATGCATCTTACTTTAGACGTGAAACAAAAGTGTTCCCATCAAAAATGTCCCTGATCAATATAACACAATAATGGAAAATTTCTGTTTAATTAACTAAATCAGAGTAAGACATCGGCCAATCAATTGTTCCTCACCTTTTTGCAGACTATAAGTGGACCCACAAGACCACTATTTGTGTCCTTTATTGGGTTAACATCTGAGTAATAGGCCCATGTGGAGCAGGCAGGGCCATCTGTTCCGGGCCCAGCGCGTTCTGGGACCTCCCAAGAATACTTAAACATTTTACCAGAATCTACGCTGTTATCAACTTTATCGCTGCCACGTGTGCCATCCTTATAGTCTGAGCCCTCAAAGCCTTTGCTGGAAATAAAAGACACGAACGATAACAAGAAATAAACATCGCAATGAGAATATAAGAGCGTAAAAAGTCGACGTAATTTTGGCGTCATCGAAACGCCAGTATCAAGACTATCTAAGAAACAAATTATGCAAATGTATTTAATTAGATATAGTCTTGATAATAGGGAACTTAAGAACCACGACGACGACTTTGTCGACGACGACCGGAAGTGAGATATCGTGCACTGCGCAAGCGCGGTCAACAAATTTCGTCGTCGTGCTGTCGTCGACGACGCCAAACACAGTAGAATCACGTCGTCCTGCAGTCCACAAGCTTCGGCAGGTATAACTCCCTGTTTTTAAGCGATTTTTCAAGGGATTTGTATTTTTTCATCTCGTAAATCCAGGTATCCTTTCTTTTTTCTCCTAACAAGCGATGTTGCTTGAAAATTTGACTGATGAATTGTGTTTACTTCGAAGACAACACTGAGCTGTGCAGGCCGAGCGAGCGAACTCGTAAGTTATTTGTACGTATTTAGGTCAGGCAAATCATATATCTTTAAAATAGAGGGAATGAACTTTATATGGAAAACAGCTATCGCATCGGAATGTCTCTTTTTCCAAATCTAAACTCTGACAGACAATCGGACTCGGTCATGTTATTCAGGTTGAAAGTTGAATAACCTTCGTACGGAAAGCAGAGATTTTTCCATTCGAAAAGGTCAGACAACACTAAAAATTCTTCATCGTCAATGAAAGTAGACGTACGGCTTATAAAATAAGACCTTGCATCGTCTTAAAAGACGCCTTTGCGAAAAAACTTTGTTGCGAACGAACATCACAGTTGTACTACTTCTACATGTTTGTTTACATTCAGTGTCGTCGTCGACCTACCGATCGACTGCATCTTAAGTTTCCTTTTTCCCGCCGAAACTGACGTTCTCGTTCCAGTCAACAGACGTCGTCGTCGTGAACTTCGTCGTGGTTCTTAAGCTCCCTAATGGCGTAACGATGACGCCGGATAGTCAACTTTTACGCTCTTCTTGTTCTGTTTCAGTAAAGCAATTAGAACACAACATCTTGGATTCTAGATTCCACACCGTGGATTCCGGATTCCAGGTACTGGATTCCTAATTGTTAGTGGGATTCCGGATTCCAAAGCCCAAGATTCCAGATTTCACAAGCAAAAATTTTTCGGATATTGGAATCCCTTACATAGGACGAAGTTGAAAAGCGTTTATTATACATTGTACTCACTTTCTGTCTTCTCATTGGCTAAGAGCGTACGGCTAATTTTGGAAATCAGCGCAACCTGCAGATTAGTTAGTTATCTGCTGGCAGATAATTTACTAATCTGTAGGTTGCGCGCGCAATGCATGATTTCCAATAACAATATCCATTCAGGTTCCTTGCGACTGTGTGTTTGTCATTATTTTCTTCAAAACAATGTAATAATAATAAAACAATTATTAGATTCGCGCGGTTTTTGTGATATCCTAAATAATCAAGGTCTCGGTAAGTGTTATCAGCCTCGGCCTTTGGCTCGGCTGGTAACACTTACCTCGACCTTGATTATTCCGCATATCACAAAAACCTCATCCAAGAAATAAGACAAAAAGCACATTGCTTTATACCTGTAATATAAGCCATGCGGGTGCATGGAGAATTTCATTCCACTTGACGCCATATTCTTGAACACTACCTCCATCGTATCTCCAACTTCAGCGCGTAAAATTGGACCCAGTACACCCAGGTGCTTATCAGCTGCGGTCCGTTCTTTCTGCTCTTTAAACTGTGCATTTGTGTACTCACGATACACAACTTTTATATATTTTCGACCTATTCGCTCGTCTCCTCCTGCTGTGAATGTTTTTGCGTCACTGAAAGAGAAAGTACCCACAGTCGAGTTATGATGCAACGAAATCTTTTGCGCAAGGAACGCGGACTGACACGACTGCGTTTGCAGGCTAACGAAACTTCGCTTAGCGGCAGTATCCCGCCGCATGTTTTGATACCCTCGCAGTGCTATAACTAGTTATTGGGAAATTGCAAATGGAAGAGGGTCATTAGAATGCGAGAAACT
>CALNXK010000007.1:5225000-5242500 GCA_942486035.1 Porites lobata | reverse complement strand
TTGCCGTCCGCGTCGTTGGATCTTAAAGTCCCTATTCGATCCGATGACGCGACAGCAACGAGAACGTCAAAAATAACAATAGATTTGGTAGACAAAACAACAGCTTTGAGTTCATATCTCCCGTGAGGAGTGAACTGATGTGAAGTATATGAAATAATTCAATAAATTGACCTCGCTCCCAATGTGTGGCTTCATAGCTCAGTTGGTAGAGCAACGCACCGGTAACGCGGAGGTCACGGGTTCGAATCCCGTTAAAGCCCTGATTTTTTTCAGGCTTCTTCTTTCCAATTGCTTAAATTGGAAAAATTACTGCGATGATCATTCTTCACTCTCACAGGTTAACTTCATCGCCCGTTACTAGCCAAGGAACATACTTTGAAGAAATTATTGCCCTTTTCTTGGATCCAGAATCAAATGGCTAAATCACTATTTTCTTACGTTATTTTTGAAGACTACTTCGATGATATCACCGACTTCCGCTCGAATGACGGGCCCCAGGAAACCAAGATGAGCCGGTTTGTTCTTTTTACTTGTAAAGCTGCTGCTTGTGTACTCTTCGTAAATCGCTTTCAGATAAGTTCCTCCAATCCTCTGGTTACCTCGGGCGAAGAAAACGGCTGAGTCGCTGAGCAAATAGGAAAAAACACACACAAGTGAACAGATAAGATCAGACAGCATGGCCAAACCCTCAGCTCTGATTCCAGAAAAAAGCAGCTGCACCTTCATTTACAGATGAATTAGATACGGAAAACCGGCGTTTGAATCAGTTTGGTTCAGTAGTTAAGTTTGGTGCGGCACGCAACGTTAAGTTGGGCAGACACTGTCGCATTATCCAACACTGGGGCGACTGCTGATTCGCACAACGGATATTTTCATGTGCCGAAACTAATGAACAAATGAAGAGAATTTAAATTATTACTATCATTGTCATTATCGTTATCATTTTCATTTCTATTACTCTATTATCATCATCGTCATTAAAATCTTTTTCTGTTTTGGTTTGACGCCGTTTGAATTAGTCAGGTTAATCTTAAGTCCGACTACAAAACATGAGTGACGCAGCGTTAGAACTGGAGCTTAATATCATTGAAATCTGATCATGACGTTCGTACCTATCTGCCAGTGTCAAGTTCTCTCCATTCATATTATTCATACCAGTTGGTCCATAGTTCCAAGGTATCTCGTTTGCCGCGATGTAGTAAGTCCGCTTTTTCCCGCCACTTACACTTGGGACTGGATGTTTTTTTCCATCGCACTTCGTTACATTAAACAGCGCGTACATACCGGCGTTATAATGATCGTTAACAAGGCAGTTTAACATCCACGTCCCCGGGTTTAAGGCCTTCATAGAAGCCGTCACGAAAGTGGCAGGTAGAAGAGAAGCAACGTCTTTGCGATGGTTGTCGACTGTAAAAGTTTGTCCATGGAAATAAGCTATTGATAGAAAGAAAATGTAAAATTTCAATTTTGAAAATCCCTGAAAATTGCCTGAGAGTTTCTTGGCTAGAAGATAGCCTGTGCAGCTGTTGAGCGCAGCTGGCGGTTTCTTTGGAGTGCGGTAAAGGATTCGTAAGAAAAAAGCGAGAAAAATGAAAGAGGATAAAAGAAAAAAGAGAGACAAAGGCATGGGGAGGAGGAAAGTAGAAACCACACCATTTTACCGTGTTTCTTTGACAGCGTTAAAAAAAACGCCAGCTACGCAACCTCAACATCAAGTACGTTGTGAGCCCGCTCTTATTAGAGAGATGGACGCACCGGGCTGGCGGGCTACGGCGGACGTTTACCGGCATATCATTCACTCAAACAATCCTACACTAATAAACAAACATAAAATGATAAAAACCTCAAACTATAAGGAAATAAAGCAGTTAGCTATCAAAAGTAGCCTAAGGAGTTTATAATTAACTCATACCTATACTGAAACTGAAAGACGGTAACAGCAGGTTGCGGGTAAGACGCGCTGATCGCTTGAACATGTTTCAACGTTCAAGTTACCAAAAAAAAAAAACAATAAAACACGTATTACCGTAATTTTTCTTAGTTACAATTTCTTGGCCCGCATTTAGCCAAAACGCTAGTCGTGGCGTGCCTACTGATTACCTATAGATCTTTTTCTCTTTAGCGACTTAGCTAAAAGGACCGAGACCACTTTTTTACGTTTTCATGGAACATTTTCTCTTTTACGCTCATTACATTGATTGCCGCCTGCGTTCTTATAAATAACAAATACGGTCTTTACTGAATGTAAGTTCTTACAACATTGCGGCTTTGGCCATCTTATCGCCCCAAGTAAGGAAATCTGACCAGATTCCGGAATCCGGTAGATTTCTGCTTGTGAAATCTGGAATCTGGAGTACAGCTCAAAGAATCCGGGATCCCACTAACGATTGAATGCAGAATCCAAGTTCTACTGACAAAAAATCCAGAATCCACGGCGTGAAAACCAGAATCCAAGACTGTCTTGAATTCCCTTAAATGTGGCGAATCTTACCTGTATGCAAATCGACTTCATTACCAATCCCAGCCAAATGCCAGTTAACAGTATCTCCTAAGCACATTTCCAGGTCCGGTAGGTTTCCATAGAAATAACCGTTTATAGCGTGCATCTTATTACTCTCCATAAAACCCTCATCTTCTTTATCTACTCCTTGTGGATCACTGCAGTAGGTCTTAATGTTCTCATCGAGCAGCCAACTATCATTCTCATCCAGCACAGAAAACAACGCTAAAAACTCTTTGTCAACACCTCTTGTCTTTCCTCCTTCTAAAGCTCCACTTTTGCACGTCAGCAAGATACCTGACATTGTGGACACAAAATAAGGGCAAACAAGAAGTAACTATAATTACGGCTTCATCTCTGTAACGTTTCGCGGTTCTTTTCTTTTCAGTTTTGTGCAACAGAAAAGTACTGTTAATTCGATGGATAGTGCCGGGGAACCTGAGGACTGGTTTGACTCAGTCACTGGACAGGTGGATATTCATTTCAACAAGAAACATCTTTTCGAATATTTGTGGAACTAGGCAAGCAGTTTCCCATCCTTACTTGCTTGCTCACTTTTTTGTAAGTGAGTCACGTGACTGGACGTTTTAAACATTTCAGCGAAAATCGGGACTATTTCTCAAACTGTATTCACCTCTACTGGACTCAAGCTTCGAATGACTGAATCGATTCAATAATAAAAACTATGGTAGTTCCCTTGACCTGGTTTGACTCTTTACTGAGGTTATAATACTATTATTATAAATCTTAGTGCCTCTTACATTGAAAATATTCTAAATTGTTACAAGTCCGAACCCTAATTCAAAATACGAGTAGCGTAGAAGCAATACATATATAGCAACGTAAGATTCTATGTTAATGTTCTATGTTATTGTTGCTGTTCGTTTCTCTCTTACTTCACTTTTATTTTACTTTGTTTCAATTGTGATTATATAGATTGTTTTGGTACTAAAATCTTCATGTCGAAGAAAAAGTCAATAAAGATATTGATTGTTGATTACTCTAGTGGCCAATTACAAAGCACACCGGCGGTTTTCAAAAAGTTGGCTGCACAGAAAATACTGACAATGGCGTGCGTGAAAAGTTTCCGAGGGCCATCATCATATTTGAATCAGTTAACTTTTTATAACACGTTGACATCGAAAACACAGAAACATTCTCAAGCTTAATCTCACCAATCAACCCACTGTTAATGTCCTTGTGCGGCAACACGTGTGAATGGTAAATCCAGGTAAGACAATCATCGTCATCGCCTGTTGGGGCGTGGTCCTCAGTTATCCTCCAAGTGTACGTGTGTTCACCATTCAGCGGCACATGGTCGTCTTTTTTCGACGCTCCCTTTGTCTCATCCACATACAAGGCGCCTTCCGAGTCCTTCGAGTAAAACACACCGTGTGGGTGTACTGAAAAGTTACCTTTGGCCTTGTTCTTGAAGTGAACCACAATCGTGTCTCCCACCTCTCCCTTGAGTATAGGCCCCAGAAACCCAAGGTAGGGTGGGTGCGACTTTTCCTTTTGGAAGTTAGCATCCTCGTACTCACGAAACAGAAACTTCTTATACTTGTGTCCTATTGTGTGGTTACCACGGGTCGTAAAGACTGCAGCATCACTGCATAAAAGTAAGAGTGAAAATAAGGGTCATTCTCTATTTAACGCACGAGAATTTTAAAATGAATGGCCGAACGTGAAGCACAGAATTCATAACTGAGAAATCCCCGGAAAAAATCCATGATAGTTATGGGGAAATTGCAGGTTTGATATTTCTTATATATTCAGGGGGAAAAACCAATATTTTTATCCATACATTTATGGCTTGAAGCTGTGCGCCAAGAAATATCCATGAAATACCAATGGTCTCCTTTAGGTGCCAAAAAAAGGAATGACCACACACAGACTGATGTTGGGGTAATTTAAATTTTTATACTCTACCTTTAATGAGGTAGTCAAGAAATAATCTCCCAAAAAATCGAATGCCATGCAGATATCACACAGTAGTGGGCCAAATGGTCATTAAGAACCACTTTTTTGTTCCAGACTTCTCATATGTATGCGAGACCATGAAGTAAAAAGGCCATGCCTTTCGAAATATTGGCAAAACAAAAAAAATTATATTCCCGACTGTAAAATCAGCCTTGCTTCTTTCCATTGTTCAGATATTTTAATTCTCAACTGATTAGATCCAGTCCTTCTATTTTGTAATGTTGGTCCTTGCTTCCAAAATTGAAACACTTCTCATAGAATATTAAACTTTTTAAAATTTTTAGAAGATAAAAAACAAAACAACATTGTCTGTACCCATTCTTTATCTTCAGGACAGCCAATACTCCTCCCAAAGGGTCATTTCCGTGATATGCAAGCCAAATAACAGCTGGGATTTCCAGTAATCTTCTGAGGTCACAGTCGTGGTGTGAACTAGTGTCAGATTTTTGTGTTTGATAGTTTTTGTGTCTGTTTTAGCAACCAATAATGACGATGAATGCTGTTTCCAGTTGCTTTCCTTTGTCTGAGACACCTACATTCCTACACCACAGAGAACTGACTTTTTTTATCCATATGTCATGCAAATATTGAAACAAAAATATATTTTTAAAGATCTATTTATCACTCATCATTTAGGAAACTTGCCAAGGTTTGTAAAAAAACCTCTTAAACTCCCAGAATATCAGATTCCAAACTCTGAAAAAAAAGGATATTTAAAAAGCTTTGTTTATGTACAGCTGGCCTCGTAGAGAGAACAAGGCTAGCCGCACATAAACAAAGCTTTTCAAACCTCCCGAGACAAAATGGCCATCGCATGATAAAGGTCCATTGTTTTAAAATTACTTATGGTACACAAAATTGCAATTTTGATGCTTTCAAGTGAAATAAATTACCTCTTCACAGATCGATTTATCATACTGTGAAATTTTATAAAAGTCCGTACCAAACCTATAAAAATAAGAGCAGGGGAGAGGGGAGAGTGCAAAACATACATTTCAAACTTGTTCCCAGGGTCCTCTCTCTTCCTCCCTCCAAGAAAAGAGAGAGGGGTGCGTGAGAATTATCATCTTCTTTTTTTTAATTTTGGGATCTGATATTTCTGAGAGTTTAAGAGGAATTTAACAAAACATTGCAGGTATCCTAAATGATGGGTGATAAATAGATCTTTCAAAATATATTTTTGTTTCAATATTTGCGTGACATACGGATAAAAAAAGTCAGTTCCCTGTGATGTAGGAATGTACATCAGTTGTAGCTGTCTAAGACAAAGGAAAGCAACTGGAAACAGCATTCATCGTCTTTATCAGTTGCTATTATGCATCTCTAAAACAGAAACAAAAACTCTCGAACACAAACATCTGACACTAGTTCACAACACGACCGTGACCTCAGAAGACTCCCGGAAATCCCAGCTGTTATTCGGCTTGCATATCACGGAAATGAAGGAATCCCGAGAGAAACGCAGCCTGCGAGCAGCATTCTACAATAGTAACCACTGATTTTTTGTCTTTTTTGTCATTTTTAGATCAGTGAAAACATAGCATAATTCAAAAGTTCCATCGTTGTGACTGGAGCAAATCAATTCACGGTAGTCAAAAGAGTTAAAAGCAAACCGGCGAAGCAAAATTAAATCACGCAAATCGAAAGCAAAGATGGACGATGGCTATTTTCCAAATGATAAGATTGTATCCCCACTTACATTAATTCTCGGACTGAATTTGGTAACTTAGAACTAAGTGCCTTGAAATTTCCTCTATATAACAAATGTCACTGTATCTTCAACCATCACGTACTACAAATCAAAGTATTGCATAACGCATGGCTTCATTTTGGTTGTCTAGAGACTCTTCCCGCTGTACCTTCCCGCGGAGGAATCGGCTCATAATCGTGTCATAATGGCCTCTTTTCTATTTATCTTACCCGTCGCCGGCAAGCTTGACGCCTTTCACCTTGTTATAGCCACTCGGAGCGTAGTCCCATTCTTTCTCTACAGCGGCAATGTAGTATTTCCTTATCGTCGAGGCACCAGTGGATACATTTTGCATCACAACACAAGAAATCCAAATGCAGACTGCACGCCAAAACTTCATGGTTTATCGCGTTTAACCAGTATTAAACGAAATCAGTGAATTCTGAACCAACACTCGTTCTGCTTGGTCATGCGAGGAAAGAGGCTCACTGCCAAACAAGCGCGGAACAAAGCCCCCGGAAAATTATTCCAGACGAACTTTCCAGACGTTTATAGGGGACAATCGTTGATAATCGATACACACTCGTGAAGTAACGTATGAGACCGACCGTATGAGGAACGCCGTCCAGAAAAAGACAAAAAAAATTTATCATCTCAAATATTTACAACTGTTCTTCATTAGATGAAAATCAGTTAGTTTGTTTATGGAATAAAACGCTTGACTGGTCTTCTGAGAGTAACCTGCAGTGAATTGTTCTGATTAACTCGTCTTTTAAAAGCTATTTCGCCGTTCAAGTGCAAAACACTGACACGACAGTGTTGTGATTTTAAATTTCTTTCTTAATCAATTAAGAAAAATCTTTAATTTTTACTAATGTCGTTAAATGATCTGCTTAAGAGAAAGCTTGCCGGGAAAAAAAATGGCAATACTGGCGGTGGTGCCGTTATCCACCTGTTTTGAGCAACAAAGCGTGGAATCTTTCTGTGATTATTAAACAGGATTTTTGTCACGTTTTTATTTATTCACGTTGTGTGACATTTCAAGAGGGTCTTTCGAGAGGGAAAAAGAGAAAAAAGAGAGATCCCAGCTTAAGAATTTTTAAAATACTTCATTACGCCCCGTCCACACGAACCCGGACGTTTTAGGATCCCTATCAGCAGGCCCTTTGACCAGCCTGGTAACCGGGGGGTGATACTCAACAGATGTTTATGCGGAGAGGCTTCGCCTTGAGGCCCATAACCCCTTAACATTTTATATACCATTTTTCAACCCCTTTTCTATACCTTCTATTGACAAATAGTGCTCCTTTCACATACTTTGTTTAGAACTTTGCATCCCTTTTAACTGCTGTAAATGCACTAAAGTACAAACATTAACCACAAAAGGACTGCAAAGGACCGCAAACGAATATGCCGAAGAACGTAGGATCTATAAAGACTATTTTTTTATACTGGCGAGACCCCCGAGGGGCTACAATCCCGCTCTGTTTTGAGTTCTTTCGGTGTCGTGTTGATGTCTTGCAGAGTTAACTTTCACGTAATACGATCAGCATTGCAGTATTCGAAATTCTGCTTGCAGAATTTAATATGTCTGTAAATGCACTGTCTTTTTAAATATATTTTTTTATTATTGCAAGTGAAACACACACAGAAAAGAAAAAAAAATTACACAGAATGAATAAAGAAATAAAAAGAAAAAAAATAGCGAATTTACACACTTACACGGCAATACTTACAAATATTAAACTAGATACAGCAGTGCTAATTCCATATATTACTGTACTTAGTATGACCTGTAATTAATTTATATACATATATATATATTTTTTGCTTTCTTTCTGGTGAAAGTAATTTAAATATTCATGGTAGGTGCAGATATTACTAATTTATGTTTTTGGAGTTAGGAGACAAGACCCAGCGAGGAGAAGAAAGGTTTCCATTTTTTTGTATTGCTCGGTGTCTTTTTAAATAGGAATCAATCTCAAAAATAGAACGTTTTCTCGACTTAGTAAAGCCTTAAAATTCATCTGTTTCATCTGTTTCTATGAGGGCCCCACTGAAAACCGCCTTGGCGAGTTGGGCTCCCTCTATAAATATTATTACTATTATTATTATTATTATTATTATTATTATTATTATTATTATTATTATTATTATTATTATTCTCTGTTAGCCCTTGGGCCCTTTTACAGACCCAGACGACAGATTTCCCTACCCTTTTATATACCTCAACAAGTGAATTTCCTACCCTTTCATATACCTGAAGCCTGAAAAAGATACCCCTTTCGGGCGGAGCCTCCCCGTATAAGCTATCATAGGGAGTACCCCCCACTCCGGTCTGGAAAGCAGTTTTAAGTGCAGTCTCCGTAAGCGGATTCACCGGTTTCGTGTAGAAAACCGATTGGTGTAACAAAAAAGGAGGTTTCAGAAATATCCAGAATCGTGTAGTTAACTGGCAAGGGTGCAGCACAGGGCCGCAGACAGTGCAAAAATAGAAAAAAGGTAACACTGCAAATATGGCACAAAAAACCAAAGGGCAGCACAAGCAGCACTGCAAGTCAGCCGTTGTCCTCCTTCGGGCTCTTCAATTGCAGATAACTGGTGGAATAAAATTGGGCTGACAGGAATTTCCGTGTCAGCCCAATTTTTAACGACACCAGAGAGTGCTCCTGTTCAAATATGAGAGCGGTTATTTCGGTTATGTCTGTAACGGAGAGCGAAGCTGCAACGTCCCCCCCCCCCCGGGGGGATACTTGGGTTAATTCTTGCTATGTATGTACCGCTGGCCCCTCAGAGCCCCTATCCCATTGTAGTCTATTCTGTGGCTAGTTATAGACTCCCGTGGGGTCTATAATTGGCCACCCTAATGTTTTTTAGGACAAAAAAATTCCTAAAATACATACCCTGTTTAGGACAACTCCCTCAATCGTATTATTAGAACAGACTCGCACAAATTATGCAGACAGTATAGGACAGTATTGCGCGAAATTGTATACCCTGTTTACGACAGACTCGTGCGAAATCATATACCTTGTTTAGGACAGAGAGGACGAAAACCATACCCTGTCCAGCGCGGCACATCTCCGTCGAGGCCATATAGACCCCATCTTAGTCACTAATGAGAAAGTGAACTCCAGCAACAGCGAAAGCTAAACCTTAAACATAAGTGAAATGGAAGAGAAGAATCGAAGATTGTAGAAGTTTAACTGTAAAGCAAAAATTTACGGGTAAGTAAAATAAACCTTATAAGTTCAATCAACTGTTTGATTGTGGAGTTCCTCTCGTCTCGCCTTCCCCATCAGTAAGCGCCACAAGCCTTTGTTTATCACCACTCTAACAACAACAACAATAAGCTTTATTTGCATGACCGTAAACTTTACAGTATTGCAAAAGCGGCGTACAACAAACTAAGAAAGGAAAAGAAAAAAAATACATTGGTCACAATCTATCTGATCCAGTATTGGACGTATCCTGGCACCTGGAACGATTTTTTTCCGAGGCAAGCGACCAAATCAGCCGAGTTTCGGCCGAAATGTTTACGAATCTCGATGAAGTATTGAATTGTGGCGTATTGGAGATCGGAAACTGTTCATTCACACTGTAAGTACAATCTTAGGTTATGTGCTATAATAAAAAATAACAAAAAAAAAACCCGTTGTATTTTCTTTTAGGTAATAGCGCACAATGTTTTAAAACAGTCTTATTATGATAGCTGCAAGTCAGGTTGACGACGTCAGGACACTTAGTCGATCATTATTTCTGGTGAATAAAGTACAAATCAATTTTAAAAAATGCGTGAAGCGTTAAACGCTTTATTGTCAGAAACTAGTGAAAACTATTAAATGTTAAAATGCCAATCGTCAAGTTTTTATTCATCGATAGATATATAGACTGTTTTCACTGTCACGCAACAAAAAAAAATAAATTGTTGGAAACCGTCCAGTGGAAAAAGCCAAGAAATGTTATAAAAGACTAATATATAAACAATTTGTCCAAGTCTCGGGTCTTTGTGGACCACAATTTCTGAGTTATTTCCCGAAACGTTTCACGCACCTTTGTAGAGCTTTGAATGGAGACGCCATAATGGTGCACCAATTATGGCCGCCGGTAATCATCAAAAACATCTGGAGTTCACTTGTTCTATAAAAGCTCTTTCTTTTTACCCGAACACTAGCATACGAGTACATAAACATATCTTCTAATACTTGAAATGGTTATGCTGCTGAAAAGCAAGAGGAGAGACTTTTTTTCAACAAGACAGCATTCCTATTTTGGTGTCACGCACTGTGAAAACTCGGAAGTACAAATTGCTTTATTTTCGAAATGAAACATGCTACGGGACTGGAAACTTGTAATAAAAATGTGTTTCTTGTTTATCTTCAACTCAGTGTAAATAAGAATTCATAAAATCTCGCTATTTTAACTTTACCATTTGATGACGTCACTGTGAAAACCATCTATATTATTCAAAATTCACACCGGTGCTCGAAATTAACACGGCGTCAGTAAACTAAAAGATTTGCCAGCCTTTTTTTGAAACATTGGCGAGTTAAGCATCTCCCCAGTAGTAGAAATTTGAAGAAAAGGTAAATTTTGTAGAACAATTAATGGCAAATAAGCTATACATCAGGGGCACCCAACGTCAATATTCGGAAAATATTCTGTTCGGAAGACGATTTGAAATATAGAATTTTCAGAACATTTGTTGTAAAATTTCTTGCTTGCCTGCCTCTCCTAGGATTCTCGAACATCTAAAAAATGGTATGATTGCCCATTTTTAACGGATTTTTACCCTAAAAATGTCACCTCGAATTTTCGGGAGTCTTTTTACTGGCTGAAATCAGTTTCAAAAAGGTAAGTTTTGATCCCTATATTATTTTCGGATCACTAGACTTTCAGCTGGGAAATCCCAACAGATAAAACATTTTTTAGGGGATAAAAATATGCTTATATCTACCGTTTAACTACTAAAATACGTTTAACAATGCTATATGTTCAAGTGGTTTTGAACTATATTCTCGTTGGGTGTCCCTGTATACATATTGAATAGACCATAAAAGTGATCAAACTGAGGATTTTATGTCATCTCGGGCTATCGCTAATTTTTGAGTGGCCCTCGGCCTTGAAGAACGAAAGATAGCAACAAAGCTTTAGTTCATGGTTTAAATTCGAGCTCAAAAATACCTTGCCGCTTTGCAAAGCCGTAAACAAGAAAAATATTGACCCGGATTCTCTCCCAGGCTTATTTTATTATGGAAAATTAACGATTTTACTGTTGACTATATTCTGGCACCATGGTCCATGAGACCAAAAAAATGATACAAAGCATACGTAAATCTTAATGTGTTTAGCTTATGAAATGGCTTTTGACAATAACGAAGTGGATGGTTAGCTTCTCGGAAGTATTGTAAAGTTTTCGTACGGAATGACTCAACACCGTGCGCGCGGAGTTTATGAAAGACTGTTCGAGTGAAACAGGCAATAATGTTGACCTTGTATGACAGTATAGCTCGCCGCGCAAACAAAGTTTGAAAGAAATAAAAGTTCCTCAGGACAAAAAAGTCTCTACCATTGGGCTATGCCATTGCTTTATTTAACAGTCTTCCTCGAAATAACGTTTATTTTTTTGTTTTTCGCTTTTTTGGTTATCTGTGAATAAAAAAATAATAATAACTGGAATGACCTTGTAAATAGAGAATTGCAGCAAAAAAGCGAACGAATAATTAAAAGAAAACCTAAAGAAAAAAGAACATCGTCCTTATGGTGCTTAGTCCCTGCAAAGCCATTCTTCTTTCCCCAAGTAAACATGCAGGGAATCACAAAATTAGGCTTCACATTTTTCGGGTTTCGTCGCCTGTTGTCCCTCATTTCAATGGCAGTCAGGTTCGGCCCAACGAGAAAGATCTAATCACGTCTCAAACGCGGTCTGTCCCGGTTTGAAGGGATTTTCTGTCTTATCTAGTTCGATTCCAATTACCATTTAGTATAAACATGGGCAAGGGTGTATATTCGATATTATTTATAATTAGGATAATTGAATAATTGTTAGTCAAGGAAATTGTATAATTTTCCTTTTATTTACACTTTTATATGAATACATCGTGGCAAAGAACACGGGCTACTCCGAGAGTGATCTGACTGATTGTGTTAACAAGCATTCGGCAAAGCCAGCACTAAATCAGTAATTTCAACCAGAAGAGCTTCGGAGCTGTAAGCTAGCTGTACCGGGCCCGATCACCACAATTCCTTGATAGAAGGAGATACTTCAGTTTGGAATATTTCGACCAGAGGCTACCAGTTCAAGATGAAATTCTTGACACTTTCCGTCGCAGCTTTTATCGCTATTCAAGGAGGTAAGCGAATAATTTTTTTGGTCCTGAAATAACATTACTTAAATAGAGGATATTACATGGCCATGAGATACGAGATTTCTCGTCTCGTGTTGAAAAAAATATTTCACTACTCGAAGAGGAATTTCGTATCTCCAAGCGACCATGTAATGTTCTATTTATTATCTAAATACCAATGAAATGCCAAACCATTTTAGGGCCTGTTTACATGGAGGTGGGGGACCCCAGATAGGTGAGGTAACGTGCGGCGGGTCACCCACCAAAGCGGGTTACCTTACCTTTGCTTAAATAGTTTCTTTGGTCTGAAAGGTGCGATTTATTATGAAGCCATAGCAATGGTGATATTTTCACATGTGAAGATAACATGTTATTTTCACATGTGAAGATATCAAGTTTTCGCGCAACAGCTCACTTGGTATTTCATTGGTGTTTCTATAATGAATTTAATTATATGCATGCTATGGATTACGTTCTAGAAAAGTAATTGAAAAAAAGAAAGATATTTTCGGAGCTGCAATTTCATTGCTTGAGTTTTTCGTAAGTTAGCTTTGGCCCCCTCTAACTTGGGTTGTTTGTTTACACGTTTCAGACCATGTGAACTAGCTAGCCCCCTCTCGATCACTCATTGCCAAGGTTTAATTCGTTTTACTGAACTGTCTCTCACTGTAAACAAAGTTCTCTGAAAAAAACCGTATTTAGCAGTCAACTGCAGATTGCACACACTCAAGGTTCGGCGTACTAGATATAGTGTGACCTACGGTACAAAGGATCTCAATATCAATTCCTCTTGTCTCAATTTATCCTTCCTTGGCTTTTCAGAAATATTGTTATAATGAAACAAAATGAGTTACCGTTCCAGTACTACCAATAGTTTCCTTTCTTGTTTTAAAATAAACCTACCTCTCTAAAACCTCTCTTTCCCACAAGCCTCCAAACAAAAAACGAATCTCAGACCGGGTCCATAAACTGAGCATGTTCCTTCGTATGGCTCCACAATTTTTGCTTTTTTTTAGCAAAAATAGGAACACTGCTACCAATAGCATCAGTAAACAAGACTTAGAAGTAGCTTCAAAGCTTGAATTAATGTGAGGGATTGAAATTGAAGCATTTTGAGATGCTGTGCAGTAAGGCACAGGCACAGACACAGTAAGGCAGTAATTGAAATTGCCGTGAGCAAATTGAAATTGCCGTGAGTAAATTGAAATTGCTGTGAGCGAATTGAAATTGCCGTGAACAAATTGAAATTGCCGTGAGTAAATTGAAATTGCCGTGAGTAAATTGAAATTGCCATGAATGAATTGAAATTGCCGTGAACAAATTGAAATTGCCGTGACACTTTTGGGCCACCGTACTGTGCGGATTCATATACACGAGGCTTTTATTTTCTCTTGACGAGCTTTTCCCCTTGACACGAGCTACAATGAATAAGTAAAGGTAAGGTAAACTAAAGGCGCACACCAAAGGCCCACACGGCCAGAGCTTATTTCCGGTTTCCGTAGCATGAAGCAAGCCTAGGAGTATTGCTTCTCCCCCCTGGATAGAATGCTAGTCCATCGCAGGGTTACCCCCCAGCAGTATATCGCTGGTACACGTTTATACACCTGGGTGAAGAGAGACAAAGTGGAGTAAATTCAATTTCCTTATCTAAAGAAACAACGCGACGAGGCGGGGGACGAGGGTGGGGCTTGAACCTAGGCCTTCAGATCCAGAGTTCGAGGCGTTCCGGTCCCCCGAACCGCACGGCCACAAACGCCTTCAATGTATAAGTAAAGAGAAGAGAAAATAGAACTGATTTTAAGGCCGATAGGGACCTCTAATTATTCGGCGAAGCTAGCTGTTTTTTTCAGTTGTCCTGAAACAATTAAAAATATTGTTTTCCTTATTTTCATTTCAGCTGTGGCCATAACATGCTATAAGTGCCCGCTTTTGGACGCAAACACTACATATATGAGCTTGTTTCAACAAGGACAAGTTGAGGGAGTCTGCAGTAGCCCCACGTATTCTGTCAGCTGCAAAGATTCAGATTTCGGGCACTACTCTGACGCCTGCCATACAGCTACTATCCGACTGAACGTATCATACAAGCATATTGGCCTGGTCAAGTTTAACAAATTGAGCTGCGGAGTGAAATTAATTTGCGATATGCTGACCAAACAGTTGTGTAATGCTTTCAAAGGAAACCCTTATTGGACTGTCTTAGAATGTGTTGGCAGTTGTTGTGAAGATAATTTCTGTAACCAGCCCATGAATCCTTCATCAACCTACGTCCCACCAAATACCGCCATGTTAGGTATCTTAGGCGTAACTGCAGTTGTTTTAGCCGATTTGAACGTAGACTAAAGATCCAAAAGATTTAGCTGAAGATTTAGTAAAGCCTGCGTAGCTAGCGGGATTGTTATGCGCAGAGTTACGTATTTTCTTGGCGGGAGCGGCGAAACCGCGAGAAATTTTCGCGAGCGGCTCCTACAGCACTCACCCGATAATCCTGCAGCTACGCGGGCTAGATTTAGTGAGATTAGCTTTTGCCTTTTTTTAACACTTATGCTTATAGCTAAGAGGTGTAAGTGTTGACGACTAAAGAACTGTCTGTTTCTTTTGCCTTTTTTTCTGGAAACAACCATTTTGGCTCACAACACGAAATAACACATGTGGTCACAGGGTAAAGTCCTAGTTTTTATGAAACGACTCCTATTTTTGTTGTTCAATTATATGTAATGCGTTTTACTGACAAAAGGCTTACGTCAGTATGTCAGTGGCACAAAAGTTCAGTCGTCCTAAGCTTTTGAATGTTTTTTGTACTTTTCTTGCGAAAATAGAGCATTTATTTTTTAATCTAGATCTATCTGTTCAACTAGTGATTCAATTAAATGCCAGCAATTGTGCTCAGTGCTAAGTGTCCCACGCGCATTTTTAAATGTGATAAAGGCAGATCGAGAGATTTTGTGAAAGAGATCTCGTGTGAAGTTTGACCAGTCTGAATCAACACCGGTCCACAGCCGTTATTCCCGGCTGACTCCAGGTCTAAAGAACGGCTAAGCCGATCCAAATTCAATGTTTTGAATTGATTCAGACACTGTGCTTCACACGAAGTCAATTCTGTCATTGAATTCAATTCGCCTAATGTAAAGTACGGCGTCTGTACCGCGGGCCTTACAGAGTAAAATGCGCACACAATGTACATGTTTATATACCTTGTTCCCAAGTTTAAACCTAACACCATTTTGTGACGTTACTCAAGCACTAGTCCTCCGGCATCTCTTTTGAACATAGCCAACAAAGATGACTTTTCCCCAAGGAGAGATTGCGACCTTCCTCAATAGCCCTATGTAAAGCCACTCAGTATTCTGAATGCTCCGGTCAGGAACCGACTGGTCCTGTCCTTCTGACGAGTTACCCCAAGCTCTCTGAGAATGAGTTGAACAGGGAGGGGCATGAGGGCATATGGGGTTCTCCTCAGAAAAATGGCTTAAATTGCTCAATGCAAGGGAATCCGGATTCCCAAATCCGGGAAATTTTTACTATTGGAATCCGGGTACCCAGAATCCAAAACTGTCTTGGATTCCTTTACATGGGGCCATTCAAGCCCTTTGAGATTGGGATTATTTGTCATTGTCAAAAAGACAGCTGCAAGACAGGTTTATTAGGACAAGGATACCGTCATAAAAAGTGCAGAAATATGATAAGCGATAATCATCGAACATGTACAGTTTTGCAAGTATTTTATACCTTAACTTTTCCGTAAGGAGATCGAAAACCAATAATCTGAGCGTGCCTCAAACTTCGGAGATACAGTATACCACAGTGACTTTAAACAGGAAAGCCCAAGAAGAACCACAATTCCGCTCTTTAGATGCAGAAGAATACATCTTAAGTGGTTTATGTTTTCTGTTCTTCTTCTCATGCTTTCTTTATCCCTTAAAGGGTCTTTAAAGCGATACCTATAGGCTCCATATATTCACGAATCTTCAATTTTTATACCCTTAAACAAGACTATTAACACTGGATAAGCTTCCCGGCTACTTATCTATGGGAATCTATATGAAAAATATCTTTGCGTGAATACTAGCCTAACTGTATGAGATCCTTTCCTGTGTTCGTGACCGGCTGACAATAATTCAATGCTATTTCCCCCCCCCGCTTAATTTTACTCCTCTTCCATGCATTCGCGCGCCTTTTATCATTTTTTAAAGGCTGCAGTTTGGTGGCCGAAAGCTTATGCTTTTAAAAAACGTTTTTAGCCAGAAACAGTTTCAGTGCGTATTTGTTTTTTGTTCATGTTGTTTTCGTTTGATTATTTGTGTAATTGTTTGTTCATGATGTAGAATCCTGGCTACTCTTTCAGCTTTTTCCATTTTTACAGAGATCCTTTTAATTACTTTATCGGGTCAAGTAAGTAGCCAGAGAGCTAAGTGAAGACCTTATTTTAAACGTTACATATCAGTGTGAAGTAGCTTTAATTCATACCGCTTCAATCAATCAATAAATCAAACTTTACTTTATGAGGGTAACACGTACATATCAGTTATGATCCGCAAACACTTCTAGCAAAAGTAAATGATTTAACATTACATTCTTTGAAATTAAACGTAGCACTTTTTCGGGGTGACAATTCGGGAGACAGTTGTCACATGTTTAATCCTGGAAACTTCAAAAGTGGAAGAAGCAGACAAATAGGGCCGTACCGAAAAGGACCAAGGCTATCTTGTTTGTGGAAGGTTGTCCAGTTGGAGCTCCCTTCGATGTGCGCCCGAGTTTTTTTCTCAGGCGGGGGATGTCGTCGGTAACCAATGCCGATGCACTGTTTTGAATCAGCATATCGAGAATTTTGTCGTCCTTAGTCCTCTGTTCGTCTGTAAGCGCCAAGTTGTCGATTATAAAAGCGCCATAACTGAGCGAAGGACTGTAGTTTTCTTTAAACGTCTGGAAGGTGTTGTTCGAATATTTCGGGTTGTTGTAAATGTTATAATCCATAACAACAAA